>JADNRY010000949.1:0-20863 GCA_015501585.1 Rhodocollybia butyracea | reverse complement strand
CTACATGCACATGCGAGGGACTTGTAAGACGAGGTGTCCGCACATAACACACGAGGCATTCGAGTGTTCGACAACTGCTTTTCACAGTCTTCAAGTTGCTTATAAGAGCGGGTTGCCACTCGCACGCCAGCCTTGATATCTCCATTTACTCTGGCAGTGCTTTTCTACAGCACTCCTTTCAGTTTTACCTAGCACGCGAGGTGCTTACAAGACACGGGGATCGGCAAATAACGCACGAGGCATTTAAGTCTCTGATTTGACAACCCCTTCCGAAGGCCTTGCTTATAAGAGCGGGGGGTCCCATACAATTATTCTGGCAGTGCATTTTCTATACACCCCAGTGCGTCTCCAACCTTGCAGTACTGCTATTTAAGTTTAAGTTCAAGTTACCTTCACCTATGCCGTAGAAGTATATGACCCGCACAAAGGCCGGCACAAAGTTTCGAAAGGAGACTTACACTCACAACTATTATAGCCAGTTGTACGAGAAATCTTTGGGAGGAGATGTCAAGTTGCAGGTGCCTACTGTGGTTCAATTTAGGCGTACTTAAGACTTCGGGATTGATCGTTTTAGAGTGCTTCAGTCGTTGAGGCTCTTCTCGAGAATTCTTTCACCTGATCGTAGTAACTAGTAGACCCGTGTTAATGGCATTTTGCTACACTCCACTATCCGCAAGGACACGAGGGACTTACGCAGAACACGCGAGTAATTGTTCATCTAATGGCAGCGGGTCGAGTCAGAGTCTTAGACGACGAATCGAGCTCAAAGTGCCTACATGATCCATGACCATCGTTTCCATCATCATCGTATACAACCCGTCTCAGTCTTCCGAAGAGGTACCTCCCATGATAACGTTTTGATCTCTATCCTCTTGATTTTTTTAGAAGCTCACTAATGATGGTCGATCCGGAGTATTGTTACTAGGGCCGAGTCAAGCCCGTCTTCAAGCAGTTGATAAAAATGGAACATAGCAATACCAAGGGCCAGGAATGAGAGAATTCGTTAATCCCGGAATAGCAATTAGAGCTTGGAAGAGATACTTAATCACTGTATATTCTCATCCTGCTATGAGCGCGTTGGACTAACAAACCACCTAGAACGGAGGAACAATGTACCCCGAACGTATCATCATTTCTTTAAATTAAGGTAAGGATTAATATTGAAGACGAAGGGCGTGAAAATCCAACAATAATAATCAAAAATGGCGTATATGAGTCCGGTTTCCGGAGTTCCTCCATTCCGATGAACCACAAGCATTATTGCAAAGTGCCTTTCGAAAAGTCAGATGTGGCAAAACTCTTCATGATCTTCTCCTTTAGAGAAGTGAACGACTCGGTATTAAACTGGACTAGGGAAGTCAGGTCCGATTCGGGAGTGAGATGGCCCGTCGATCGCTCTCGGCTTCTATACAAGTTTCCTGTATAGAGTCTGCCTAGGGGAGACGACTCTCGGCCGCTGTTATACTCACCGAAGTTTGATATCTCCACATACTCTTCTCTATACACCCAATTGCAGCTCCAGTAATTTACTCTTGCAGTACTCGGCTTGATTTACTTAACCTTTTATAAGTATATGGCCCGCACAAGAGTAAGTTTGTCCTCTTTTGAAAGGAGGCTCGTAAGGTGTACCCGTAGGCGAAGTTTACTATAGCGAGTGCCACGAAGTCATCAGGCGGTAGGCGTTACACTGCTGCAAGTAGTACAATGGATGTCTGCTATGGCTTATTCTGGCTTACTCTGGATGTGATTGTAGCCCGCCGAGCTATCACCGTTACCGAGCGGGGTAGCACACATTGGGTCGATGCAACTGAGATAGCGATCCAGAAGAAAGAAAAGCAGGAATATACAGGCGGATCTTGTTCCGATTCTGCTGCCATAATCTGAAGCAGATTATCTGGTGATTACCAACGTAACTTCCAGCCGAGAGCCGTGAACCGATGAAGTATTGCGTACGCCAATGAGTAGGGATACAGATTATAGATATACAAACATGCAAAGGGCAACTCCACAATTTTGAACAAGGTGATTATGGTAGATCCAAAAACGAGATAAAGTCCACGGGGATAACTTGTGCTCTGTCCCGGTCAACAAAGCGCATTTCGCTAGTGATGACATCCCGGATAAACTCAGTATCGAGAAATACCTGAAGAGACAGGATTCAGCGTGGTAGGTGGTAATATAACAAATCAGCAACGCACATCCGCAATTTTTGCAAACGACTCTGCTTCGTACATCACAAGTCCATCGCAATCCATAGCCCTGAAACCCAGTGTCCTCACAAGCGACCGTATTTCCTCGTTTACATACATCTGTGCAGAAGATGTTATCCATATTCAGACTGAATGAGACACAGAACACTACTCACCTGTTCGTATCTGAGGATGTTCCGCTTTACAATCGAAGCCCCGAGAAAGATTTTAGAATGCGTGTTCTGCCAGTAATCCCGAAATTGTTCAGTCGAAATGTCCTCGTTCTTATGGACAGCGATTAACAAGCGAACCCTACTCGGCGACATCGACGAGGATGAGGACGTAGCAGCTAGAGAATTCTTGAGGAGGGCATCAAGTGAAGCGTCCATGACAAAGGTGCCTCGGGAGCAACTTGCTTCAGCCCGTCTATTAGTATTTGGGACGATGGAGTCGTTCGGAACTTTTTGATGACAATCTTGCAGGATCCCGTCGAAATTTATGCCCTCTATACAGATAGTTGCATAGTAAGCCGCAGAAGAGGGGCAAATTGGCGGCCTTGAGAGGTGCCAACCTATTTAAGATTGGTTCCTAGCAGAAAAATCCAGGGACGCCATATGTCGCCGTCTAGGATGAGAATGTCATATGGAATAGCCTCGGGATGTGGTGCAAAACTGGTGCAAAATACAATAAGTTGAATAACGTTAGACCTTCATTATCGTGACTCCTTCATTATCGTGACTCCGAGGAACAACATTTCGGGTGCTAAGTGCTTCGACATAGCCATAGGGTGAACTTGGCCTTGGGCTCCTGACAGCGGACTTGGAAATGCGAGATGATTCCAGGCAGGCCAACAGCCTTTGAGAGCAGTCATTGTGGCGAGAGCAGAGCACCAAGTGTTGGTTTGATGTTTCGTACCGGCAATAGAAATTCCTGTTGTGGCTGTGTTTCCAAAGGTTCTGATTCATCCGATTTATTATGCACGCAAAGAAAATCGCTAAAGTATAGGAAAAATATGAGAAGAAGCTTCATAAGAACCTCAATGATATATCCCAATTTTGGGTTGAACAAGCGAGAGGGCGAGGCTGCAAAAAATAAAAACCGATCTTCCAACGCAAAAGTGGCTCCGAATAGCGAAGATCTGTGCGTGAGATGTTTTACTGACAGTCACGTGCATATCTTCCACCGAATCGCAGTCGAAAAAGCTTTCTTTTCTACGCCCTTTCTTCCCCAACCTCCATCATCCAGCCAGTAATCTATTCAAGCAAGCTCTTTGAAATACCTAGAAAGTTGTAATGGCTCGAACTAAAGTTTGTAAACTTTCTCATTTTATCTTTTACTTCTTTCTAACGTTCTTTCTTGTAGCAAACCGCTCGTAAATCCACTGGAGGTTCGTCGTCGTCGTCGTACGAAAAAATTTTTTCTGAAAAAGCGTAACTTTCAGGAAAGGCCCCCAGAAAGCAGTTAGGTTTGTCATTCTCTATCGAAAACTTGCCGAATATCTTCTCACTCGTTGTCTACAGCTACCAAAGCTGCCAGGAAGACCGCTGCTGTATGTCGTCGTCGTTGCCAACAAACCCGCCTTTGCACAGCCACTGATTGACTACTTTTCTCACGCACAGACTGCCACTGGTGGTGTGAAGAAGCCTCATCGTTTCAGGCCCGGAACCGTCGCGCTTCGTGAAATCAGGCGTTACCAGAAGTCAACTGAGCTTCTCATCAGGAAGCTCCCTTTCCAGCGTCTCGTTCGTGAGATCGCTCAAGATTTCAAGGTTTGTTGTTTCCTGTTTTCATTTTTTCAAGAGACTGACTGACGCTGTACCTCGTAGACCGACCTTCGCTTCCAGTCGTCTGCTGTTATGGCTCTTCAGGAGGCTGCTGAGGCCTACCTTGTCTCTCTATTCGAGGACACCAACTTGGCTGCTATCCACGCCAAACGTGAGTCTACCCTACACCACGCTGTGTCGTCGCTGTGATTGATCATTGTTACTTTAGGTGTTACTATCCAACCCAAGGATCTCGCTCTCGCCAGACGTCTCCGGGGCGAACGTTCCTAAATGCCTTCCGCTTTCTTCTCGTTGTTCCTCTATTTTGTATATTCGACTCGACCTTTTTGTGCTGGTGGGTAATCGTACTGTTGTACAGTTATGTTGTATGAATCATGATTAGCCTATGAATACACTACTCGACCAATGGGTCTTTATATTTGTCTTTATATTTATCAACTCCGTGTGGGGCATGCTTTCAAGACATCAGAATTAACGAGCGATGGTATATAATAACGATAGACAAATGGTGGGTGTATGTGCAAGGTATAATGCCAAAACCGCAAGAACGAAGGTCCTGGATACGCAAACGCTTCAAAATCCCCCTAAGCACCCATCCAAACTAGGTGGTTCTCGAGCATCCTCACAACTTATCCTCCGTTTCCAAAACTTCTTCCGCAAAGCCGATCTACTACGCTGGCTAGCTATAGGGTTCTTCATCGCAGGAGGACACGAAGGAAGGAGAGACAGAGACAGTGCACGAGAGAAATCTTGTTCAGCAAACGTAGATGGCAAGTTCGGGGCAAAAGAGTGTGTCGGAGACAAGGGTATGTCGGGGGAAGCGATTGATAGCGGAGAGCCATATTCATCTGAATCTTCGGATTCAGAGATGTCTGGGATTAACGCAGGCGTGACAGTGCTCTCGGGAGCAGGAGCAGTGCTGACACCGCAGTCGAAGTAGCTGCCAGTCACCGGTGATTCCGCAGCATGGGTAGCAGCACTAGGTGAATAGAATCTCCCACCGCGCTCGGGCAATTCACATGAATTGGGTGAGACAGCGATAGGGGCTCTGTCGTAAGTAGATGAAGAGTGAGTTGGCTGGGTAGATACGAGGGATGGGGTAGGAGGAAAGTGGACATGAGGGGAATGTGGTGCGTGTGGTGTGGTATAGGATGAGAAGGGCAGAGGGCTATTGCACGACGACGACGAGCGACATGTGAAGCTAGGCAGTCTGGCCTTTAGGATTGGTCTAGGAGCCATTGTAAGTGTTAGAAATTAATCCGTATCGGAGCAAGCTCCACGAGGAGGTGCACAAGAGAGAGGGCGAAACTGGAACTGCGAGCTATCCTCCTTATTAGAGAGTTATGAGTGTCATTGTCATGCGAGGGGAAGTGCAGGCAATATCATCAGATCTAATATAGCACTGCATGAGCACGGCCGGGACAATGGACATTGGAAATGTAACAGGCATCGATAAGACAACCGAAGATGTGGAGTTGTGGAGCATTCTCTTGCGGCCAACACGCGTGAGAATGGAATAATTAGCACCAACGTCATGAACTCGGGTATCTGGACTCAATCGCTTCCACAGTGGAGCGAGTTCGATATACACGTTTTGAACGTTTGAACCCCCAACAACAGATGAAATTGACATACAACACAACACAAACTACGGAATACCGACTGGAAGGAAGGACGACCGTACATACACGTGAAAAACTATCATCTTTTCTCAGCAGACTCCACAGTAACAACCCGAGGAGGATAAGTGATTATCGATCCCTCCGTTTTATGATCCAAGGATAATACCGCTGCGAAAGAAGGGAAGGCAGAGAACGGATCTTCGGGTGAAGGAGACATAACCGTAGTCGGCGGAACTTCCGATTTGCCAAGGGTCATTAGTTCCTTCTTCAAAGTACGCACACGGGCAGCGGCATCCTCGTACTGACGGGAAGGAGACCAGACAACGCCTTCTTTGGTTCCGAAAATCATGGGAGAAATCATACCTCCGGGGCTAAGGAACCCGGGAGCAGCAGCGTCGTCTACAGACTCGTCCAAAGATATGGATTGCCAGAACGCCTGAGTGAGAGAGGTGTTAGCGGCCGTCGCAGTGCGCTGAGACGACTCGTTGAGCGGTGACATGAACTGCTGCCTCAACGGAGAGGAGATCATCTCTGCAGGACGCCCAATCACCTGAATAGCAGGCGGTATTTTTCTCGCTTTGCCTGCAACCTGGCGAGAAGCACGCGCAGGATTTGTCCCGTACGCCGTCTTGGTCCTGGACCAAACTTTACCGGTAAGTCCATCGTCAAACTCATTATTCTCCTTGTCTGCGAGCACGGCGGGAGAGGGCGGTGCAGGGGCTGAGGGGTACGGTGAGCGTGGATACGCCTTGAGCGCGTCTCCTAGAGCGCTGACGGATTGAATAGAAGGTTTGGCGGCGATAGCCTGGAAACGAGCGCCAGCACGAGTGGTGGCCTTTTCAACACCGGGCGATTTTGGGAAGAGCTCGGTATTGGGAGAAGCGAGTGGAGGAGTGAACGTTTTAAATTTGGGCGTCAGCTCCTCTGAAGAGCTCGACTCGGCAGGCGAGACTTTGGAAAAGGTTTGGGAACCAGGAGAATAAACGTGCGAGCCCCAGGGAGGCAGCTCAAGCGGGTTAGGGGATACCTTTATAGCGCCACGGTCGTAGGAGTTTGGTGAATGAGTGGAAAAAGTGGCTGTTAATCCAGGAGACGAGGGAAAGTGTACGTGAGGGCTTCCAGGATAAACTACGCTTGCGGCGGCAGTGAAAGGAAGAGGGTTTTGTGATATGGGTAGGGGAGGGGGGCGTTTGAGAATAGACCTGGGGCTCGAGGGAGATC
This sequence comes from Rhodocollybia butyracea, assembly GCA_015501585.1. Taxonomy (NCBI): domain Eukaryota; kingdom Fungi; phylum Basidiomycota; class Agaricomycetes; order Agaricales; family Omphalotaceae; genus Rhodocollybia; species Rhodocollybia butyracea. The sequence continues at coordinate 14,047 of JADNRY010000949.1, read as the reverse complement.
TGAGAGCACGAGGAGAGGCAACTCGAAACATGGATTTCGCCGACATGAAGGTCGTAAGTTGTGGGGGTTTTTTTCGTCAAAAATTCGTCAAAAGTGATATGTTTTTTTTTGAACAAATGAATGCCTTGGCCAGCAAGGAACTGGAAAGAGAATCTTGTTAGATTTTGTAGCGGAAAGATACTAGACTTACTTCTTTGTAATGGGTCGTAAACAACGCTGAAGCTACGAGGATAGGGAAATGAAAACCAGAGCTTGTGCTATATAAGCGGTCGCCACGGCTGTGCGACAACCGAATGATGCGGTTGATCCGTGATAGACATCATCAAAGGGCGGTGTGGCCCTTGACAGCTATCTAGTCAGCTTTCGAAAAACGAGCTGAAATACTTCACCTGTAAAGCTCAACTTGCAGGTTTTCTTTGGTGTCTCGCCGTCTTTCGAGCTCTTCCTAGTACCACTTGAAAGTTCAAACGTTCAAGCTCAAGCGCTCAATTCCCTTCAAGTCCACAGCAGGTGATGACTTGAAGACCAATACTCAATATATTCTGCTCGCAGGCCGCACAAACTTGAAGGGTCAGAGGACCGGGGTCATTTCTAGAAATCTACGCTTGATCTACAGAAACTCGCCTCGATGGCAAGGACAGGCAAGGACTCGGTCTCAAAAACGCCGGAATCGCTAGTGCTCCAACACAGTATGCAAGAGGACTCGGAGTATGCCTTAAAATCGTGGTCAAGCTACTCAGTCACACCAGTATAGCCTCGGAATACTGTCCGCAGCGCTCAGAGATGTTTCAATAGACGAAACAGGAGAAAATCAATGATACTTCGAGCTCTATTCATCAATAAGTAGTTGAAAATTGCCCCCCTATAGAAGTGTTCTGAAGGTATTCAAAGAGCGCTCGTACCCGTCTAGAGATCTCGCTCGACGTTCAGCGATGTAGGCTCATCTATCTCAATAAAACGAACGCGAAATGCGCAAAACAAACTACGTCTCTCGGAGGTAAGATTGCCGGTAAACGACTCTTCAAAATGATGATTATGTATCAGATTGACCATCATTTTCCCTTCGTGGGGGGATGTCATTCTGGATTCTGCCCCTGTCCTTCAAACTATCCTGAGCATTCGCTGAAGTAGATGTGTTTTTCATACATTTTGCTTTGACGACGTCGATTCCACTCACCTTCATTTAACGGGAAAAGCTTTAGCTCGAGCTTAAGTTCTACTAGTTGCTTTTTATAAACCCCTAACCCCCTAACCCAACCTTTCCAGAATACGACGATCAAACTGTTGGTGCCTTTTGCGTCTCTCTCCATCCTCTCTCCGTCCTCTAGTCCCAAGTGCAACATGCTCAACTCGACCTCTATCGTCCTAACCCTAATCTTCCCAATCTCTTTCTTGATATCCAGGCGTACCAGATATAGAACACGAGTGTAGGGCAGGGACAGGAAATATCTGTAGACAGGTATTGATTATATCAGTTGTATCATAACTCTATGTAGGTGTGTTGCCTTTTTCTCCTTCAACGGCGATATTGAAAACGATCATATACATATCTTGTTAGAGTATCAAAAGTCGACGCTGTATTCTGTCGCCTCTAAGCCAACGACCGTATGATATAGATCGGTTTGGATTGAAAAGATAATTTGTATGCGAGGTTTTGATTGCCCAACATTTCAACCTGAGTACCCTCTTTAACTTTGATAGGAAACTCGAATCCGTACGCGAAATAACGGTACTTGAACTCAATCCAAAACACCGCAGTAGGAACCTGAGAACCTCTCTGTACTTATCAGAGCACAAGACTTGCTTGTCAGAGCGAAAAGGCAAGCTCTAATTCCATATAGTCTTCGCGAACGGGGATAATAATGTTCTCCTGACGATATTCGCCAGAATAGCCCTTGTTTTTCTTACGCTGATTCTTCAGTGCTACACGGCATGACCGTAGTTCTCGATTAGGTCGAGATTTCCTTGCACTCCTTTCTTAACATGGCCCTCAGATTCAGGATCCTGACCGACAGTTTCGCAGAAAATGTCCTCATTTCAAATATCTGCCGTTCAGTGAACCCATAAGTTGTACCACCCTGCCTTCATTCAACGCCAATAGGCTACCTAGGCTTATCTAGGCTACATCATGGATACAGCACCACCCCCAGGGTTACGTTCTCCACAGCATGCTACGTAGCAAAGAGGTATGTACATCGTAGTCCTTGAATCCACGCATTGAACAACTCTGATGGACTTAAGGGCATACTGCCGACTTTCTACTGCGTCGCTTATTTTACAGTGGGCTCCCCCTGAACTTCAACAGGGGAAAAGACGCGAAGTACGTCCGCCGTGCCAAAGAATTTGCTTTCACGGATGGACAGAAGATGGGACAACCGTGACTTCAATGGACTCATCGAGGTTGAGACTCTGCGAGAGTAGCGACCCTTATCCCTTATCACGTTGCACCATTGCACTTGTGATTGATATTGATAGCTGTTCAAGATACCAGTGAGTACTTTTTGTGAGGTTCTCAGAGCCAAATAAATCGTCTGCTACTAGGCAAGTAAATAAAACACGTTAAAGATTACACCCCCCTGCTAGTCATACACACTGCAGTGCGAGTCGGATAAAGCTGAACAAGTAAGAACGTTCAAGTTCAGTTCCTGTTATCAGTAGCGGTCTGCTTCAATACTTGGCCGTCTAACCCTGAGTACTAGTTCTGGAATCTGCATCAGTCCTTCAAAATCTCGAGAGGGTTCGCTGCGTTCAAACCTCTCGCGTCTCTCTTCAGCCTCTAGTCCCAAGTGTGATATTTCAGTGTATCTAGTTAACGTACATAGGATAAGTACACAGATATACCAAGACATCTGTTTTCTGAAACGGCAATGATCCCGACGCGGAATACTTATAGGTGTGATTTCTTGGTAGTCTTGCGAATATTTGCCTCTATGTACTCAGTTTATTCGGTACATGTCTAACTACATTTGTTGCTTATCGTATTGTGTTCAAGATCAATTATAATCCCTCCATAATTGGGGCTGTAGACAAAGACTCATTCCGCTTGGGACATGCAACACAAATGTTTTGTCGACTCGACAGATCTTTATCGAGTCTTTCATGCGCCTAAACGGCAACTAAATGGAGAGGTTTTTCTCTGGTTATTTCAGAAAGCTCGGGTACTCACACTAAAGTCACTGCGAAAGGTGCAGTTGCATTCCTAAGGATTTTCTTTCCAGAATTTACCGAGTTTAATGGTCGAGCATGTTCCGTATGACTGGTAAACACCGGGACATACAACCAAGTGTAACGACTTTGAGCAGGGGTGCCTCTTGTAGCACCCTTCAACGTTCAACTTCAACAATGGCCTGCATTACCAAAGCCTAGCTGTGTCACTATTACTGCCCTCTAGATAGCTGTTGCATAATCCAGACAAGCCTTTCTCGATCCCTTGGAAGAACATCCGAAAATCCGGTGTCCCTCAATCCAAGTATCGGCGTCGGAGCAAGAATGCCACCCCGAAAACGTCGCTGAAGTGCTGGCTTGAACCGACTCAAAGCTCGAATGCGGCACAATTGGACAAGAGGTCGTATTCATTGCTCATTTGATCACAGTATTCGAGTGAGTATACTGAGGTCTATTATTGACGGTCCTCTCTATGCTGGAGCAGCCCTCAAGAGCGACAATCGACGCGCCGTCTTGAGAGACATTAATTAATGTTGAGCATGGATGTGAAGGAACAACTTGAGGAAAAACCTAGACATTGCTCAACCCCCCTTTCAATTATCTTCTTCTAAGATTAAAATGAAGTTCTGAGCTCTGTTACGTATCTTTACTTGTACGTAGCGCCGCCAAATTATTGTCATACTCGAAGGCTTCCTCGATGGCGATCTCTACGGCCCTCTTTTCGAATCCACTGCTATTTCCAGGCTAGTTCAGAGGAGGTATTTTAATTCAGAAAACATCGGCGAAATTTGAACACTCACTCGTGCAACAGCAAGGCGTACCATACGTTGGACACAGTCCCTACAGTTTCCGTTACCATCAAGATAGACTTCGTCACTTTGCCCAAGCTCCACCAACGCATTTCGTAATGATAGTGCCAGAACCCCCACTTTGAAAAAACGCCATTCTGCGATACTCAAAGCTTGCGCTTGTGCACGCCGAAAGCCAACTCGGTAGTGAAATTCTGTTTCACCTGGCGGGAAAAGTACACTATAGCCAATCGGTTCTTGGTCTGGAGAGAGCACGGGCCAGGGAGCATAGACTGGCCAGGCGATAGACCAGTGGCGTCTTTTATTCACGACGATTGAGATCGTTTTGTCCTCGTCGTTATCCGGATACTGGTTCAAGTTATCAGAATCGTGCTGCGTGGTCAAGGTTTTCATAATAACGCCTATTCAGCCAGCGTATATTGTTAGCGTTGGCCTCGAGTAGAAGAAACATACAAACTTTGAGATAATCGGTTAATCCCTTTGTTGGTGAGCGCAAAAACAGGCAAAAACCCAACTCGCCCAACAAACCTTTGGTTAATTGAGATGTGGTGTGGCCCCTCGTGGCCCTGCGTAGCCATCAGACGTGTTCAAAACCTGTAGCTGTGGGTGCAGTCATCAGGTGTGTTTTCCATCAATTACAGAGTAACCCTTTGAAGTTTTGAACAATTATTGAGTTCGGCAAGATAATCGCGCATTCTGAAACGCACGCTTGAGTTTGCGGCGTTGATCCAGTTCGATACACCTAGGGATTGGGAGTGATCTTCCTTTCCAGTTCTTCAGATCACAGAAGGTACCAGTTATTGACTATTATTATTAAGTCAAGTTCCGACCCACAAAGAGGCCGTTTCATACACATCAGAAAATACTTCGCATTCCCTATTATAAGTCACCATGATATTGCGAATCATTTTCCTCCACTGACTGTCTACAAATGGTCGTCGCAGCGCAATGTAGGCATTCCAGAAGTAAGGATACCATCCAGCATATTCCCAGTCAATGATTCCAGAGATATGCCCATCGTGAACAAGTATGTTTTCTGGTACAAGGTCTCCATGCGAGAAAATATGAGGCTTCTTGTCATCGAAGATATCACTATCAATCGGCTTGAAAACAGTTACGCTGGTGGCTATATTTGTAGCATCGATAATCCAAGTGACAAATCCGAGAGCAGTGGTGGCTCTCCAAGAACCAAGATAATCCGCTGCAAAAGGATGGAAGTCGAGGAAGTATGTAGGTTTCCCTACCATTCCCATGGACCCATGCGTGTCTAATGAGGAGAGCTGAGAAAAGATAAGCCGAAGTTCCTTCTCAATGACTTGTAGCTTTTCAGCATCAAGAATTGGAAGTAATCTGTCCAGGCGCTCGCCGTGAATTCTATCCTGGACAATGTAAGTGATGGAGGTCACTTCATCATATAGAGTTGCGTGAATTCGAGCCACGGGGATCGATGTATGTGTGGCAATAAATTCAGTTGCTTCAGCTTCTCGTGCAGTGACAGACGTCCCGAACTTTACTATGCACCCATCGCCGATATCCACAACATCCACACCATAGTAAACAGTGCTAATTCGTGTTCCTCGAGATATTTCGGTTTTCACGCGGTCCAAAGTCCAAGTTGTACTCGGCACTAGCCATTATGCATCAGTGTGGATAGTTCTCGAGAGTTTTACGAACCCTACGTTTGGAGCGACTTGCCTCCATTGCACTGCGAGCGTAGTGCTTGTAATTGATCAAAGTTCAAGTTCGTGTTGATCAGTAGCGCTCGTGATCTACATAAGCGCCGTCTTGTCAGATCATGAAACGAATGTATAATATTATACGAGTGCTTATTTACAAGTTTACAAGTTGATATTCATCTCTATCCTAAAAAGGAAGAAGGCAAAAAACCCTGATGAACTTCAAGGCTTACTCTCAGCGTTCCGGTCATGATCAGTACCAAGTAATGTACGGCTACGCCAACTATCAGGAGCGATTGGCCACCAGGACCGCTGAGAAGCAGCGAAGCTTTGAGGCTGAACCTGACAATTATGCTGTTCATGACGAACAATAGCGAAACTCACCCCGCTATGCGGGTTTGAAAGAGATTGATCCGGCCCCTGCAACCAAAGTTGAAAGCAAGTCAAACTACCATTGGAAACTATCCCGACTCGGTCTCTGTCCTCGCCCAGCTTCGAATGGGGCACATACCACTTCAGAAACACCTCTGTAACACCGAGCGAGCTGACTCTCCGGCATGCCCAGGTTGCCACAACCACTCGAAAATAGTCCTTTACTTGCAATGCCAGCACACCGGGCTGCGCAAGGAGCTGTCGCAATCTTCAGATTCCAGAAGAGCATAGAACAGTTCCGGAGGGATGGTGTCTATTTGGATTCAGTAAGGTAAAATTTTCTACAATTACAACACGTAGCACGCGCGGCACGAGCGGCGTGCAACGAGAAGTCGACAAAGAATGAGGACAGCAGCACAGGGATACCGTACTGCGGCTTGCATGGTGACGAGCTGACCAGGGGTATCGCGAGCAATGCCAACGTCTTTGCTAAGGATATTTCGTCGCTCCCGATCACTTCTACGCTAAAACTATCGCTGTTCGTGTCAGGATCGAGGTCGAGGAAGGACTCTAGTACGTTGCATGATCGATAGAGGTTCTTGTTAGCGGGAGTATCAATTTGGTCTTCAGAGCAGGAGTTCGAATGAGATTTATGGGGAGAAACCAAGGAACAAACCGGAGAGATGGCAGCGACCTGTTTATACGTAAACAACCACGACCTTCCCTTTCAACGCTTTGGCAGCATCTGCAAAGGTTCCGTTTATCGACGAAAGGCTGCGTTGACCATAATTTGGTGTATTTCGTGTGAGTTTGGCAAGTCACGATTTTCGGTTCACGGGAGCATAGGAAGAAACGTCATTGGAGTTTGGGTTCAGTAAGGTAAACTTTTCTACAAAGATCGTGGATACAGTAACGCAGCAACATGGTCAGAATTCAGAGTGCTCACGTCAAGCGCCAACATCAACAGCGCTCGAGTGATAAAGGGCGTGAAAGAGAACGTCAGATGATCCACCATCCTCCGCTAGCACGTCCAGATGTTGAAGGTCTCTCTGAACTTTATCAATATATTCGCCGGCTCCAGAGAGATGTGCGACCTTGGCACAAGTAGCATGGAGAGCGAGTAATGCCGGATCGGGGAGAGAAAGTGAGGGTTCCGATGTAGTGAAAGTTGTAAAGGGTGAGATGTTGGCCAGATCCGCATCGAATGGGTCGAGATGCTTTATTTCGTAGCGATGGAGAGTTTGCTAGGATATCGCTTCTCGTTCAGCACGCAGCAAAAGTGAGGAGGATTAAGTTAACGCACTGTAGCCTCAAACCAGAGCATTAACTGGTCAAACGAGTCGTGTACAGTCAGTTTCAACGTCATAACATTGAATAGTGAATGGATTTTAGGCCCATCGAGATTGTTCACGTTATATCCGAAGCGCGCAAGAACAGCGAGGACCGATGAGGCGTAATCTTTCTGTCGAGGGATAAGAGAAGGTACGAACAGGAACGATATGCAATAACGTACCTTAGTCTCATTGGAAAGCTTGAAATATGTAGAAGCTGGAATAATATGGGCACAGTTCGTTACTGCTGAACGGAAGCGCTGGAGTTCTCCTGTGTCTGGATAATCTTCAAAGTACGCTTTCAAAGCATAACTCCGTTCAAAAGTCTTGGTTGCGACACATCGATATCCATCTCGGTAGAGAGCCTAGGTCTGAAACTTAGCAAGGCCAATGAAAGAAACAAGATATAAGCTCACCAGATCCTTAGCCTTCTCATGATTGTCCGGCGCTTGGTGTATCATGGACTTGATCTCTTGCTTCCGAAGGTCAAAAGAGGGACGGCTGGGATGACTTTGCAGGGTTGGAGTACGCGAACCTTTGTACTTCTTAACTGTAGCCAATTAGTTTGGTTAGAATTAAGACGCGATACTGGAAAGCGAAAACTTACACGGGCGAATGAAAAAAATCCATATATACTTCTCCGAGATCATAAAGCGCGGAATCATTGCTGCATGAGACAACTGTAGACACAACCTCGGCTCGAACGGTATCGTTTGGAGATAGGATGAGAAGAAAACCGAGAACTCTGGCTCGAATGACGGAGGCTTCACCTCCTAGGACCCTTTGGTGGAAGTTGTACACGGAAGTGTATGCATTTGAGTGGTCCGGAGTTTGAAACCTGTGTTCTATGTTTTTCGGAGGAGGTAGAGGACCTGGGATAGACCTTCGATAATCATTGTGGTGGTCAATAATAAGGCTAATCAATCGGGCCGTTTGAACCGACATGTAGTATCAATGATATAAGCGCCGATCAACAAAACTTTTTGCTTTCCTTCTGTCATCTACGAGAATGCTCGTACTCTTAGCTTTTGTTTCTTTACACTTACTGGATTCTATACTCGCAGAGGACAGATCTCAGGCGAAAACTCTCTCGAACAACTCATAAAACTCCCTCGATATCCATGGCCAGTTTGACGAAGAAGATTCTCTGTTGTACGAAAGAAGGTCCGTTGCCAGTGAAGCTAGTGAAGCTTTGAAGCCCAATGCTCAAAGCTTCAAGAACCTAACATTACCTAACATTAACGTCTATCTCTCCAGGCTCACGCACTCAATTCTCCGCCAAAACCAAATTCTGCACCAGGCACTTCAATTCATCGTCAACGCGATCTTTCTCGTCGAAAGGGAAGCTTGGTGCTGGAAAAATATCTGCCGCCTGAATATCTTCACCGTATCTGACTTGTGAAACAAATCCGTGTACGCTCAAGTTGGGCGAGCGTGGCATCCCGTTTATTTCTTCAATACCTTTCTCGTGGCTAGGATGCTGCCAAATGTCCGTCATGCTCTCGTCGTTTTCCATTCGAGACTCATCGACTTTCTCTCTCAGCTCAACTCAGAAAGCCGCCGCTCAAGCTCAAGCCCAAGCTCAAGCTCAAGACTCGCTGAAATATTTTGGTGTGGGTAGTGGAATCGCTAGGCATTGTTGGAATGGAATTTTTCCAGTACGTGTTGTTCATATGGCACTAGTATTGAGTCAATTCCATCTTCTGTTATACAGTTACATTTTGAGTGCCTACCTAATGACGATGATTCCGCTGTGCCTTTGTCGTATGAAACAACAGAAGTTCGCAACAAAATCCGCAAAAATCCGCCCAGCCTACGGACACAGACTGTACCATACCGAGTGTGGCCACTGAGCTTTTTCTTTTCCGAATTGACGCTACTCCTCCACCTTTCTCCCCCAATACATCTCCCCACGTTGTTGTTCGAGTTGGTGCTACGGGTACTGCCCTTTCCACTTCCGCCAACTCTCTGCGCAGTAATGGCCACGACTGTCGCTAGGATGATGACAGATCCAGCCGCAGGTCCCGAGCTGGAACCTCTCCGCAGAAGGAAACACGAGAACCAGAAGTTCCTAGTCCGTCGAGGAATGCGGGAAGTGTTACCACTTTAGTGAATGTTAGAAGACGGGAGAAACGTGAGTTTCCTGTTTACCTTGTTCTTCTTGAGCTCTCTTTTTACTTTTCTCTTCAGTGTTCGAATGTAATACGCCCAATGCGTCTGCGTGTCTTCTAAGCATGGTAGTCGTTACTACTCCACCCTTAAATCTGTCTGACATTCATCGGGAGATGGTCATACTTCCCCAACTGAGCCCCCGTCACTGGGTTATTCGACGACTCTATATCAGGTGGCGACACGAACAGCAGAACAACACTTTTGACCGGGAGGTACGCGCGACGGGTTTGGGTAGAGGAAATGTTTTTGGCGAGCTCGCGTTGGTGGTAGATGTCAGAAGGAAGGAAGGAAGATCGGAAGGAGGAACGATAGATTCGCCAGAGGAAGAGTAATGAGAACCGAGGCAGAGTCGGGAACGATATCGAAAACTTCCACGGAACGGAGAAGGTTTTGGGAGCGACCGACGTGAAGCGGATGGGAGAAATGAAGACGCTGGGAAACCCCGTACGTCCAGTCCGAACTGCAACGTTTGCATTTCTTTTCTAATTCGATCTTCCAGATTCCGCATCGCCCTCTCTCGTACTCCGTATATCATTGACTTTGTCGAAAATGCGCTATCTTCGTCAGGGACGGGATAATCGATGTTACGGGTAGGCAGAGACCAACGCTGGCCTCTCTTTCTTGCCTTAAGGTTCGGAGACCATTGCTGCGCGCGCAGAGCATCTTGCTGTATCTTCGTCTTCGTTTATCGTCAAAGGCACGACAGTGTGGATAGTGAAAGAGAAGGAGTTTTGCTAGCAACGAAGGTACGCCAGAATCAACTATTCTATTTAATTGAGCTGATTTGTCTTGCTTTAGAATCTCGTCAACGCTGGGAGCACACAAATGAGCCACCGTTGACGACGAAAATCTATAAAGGCGGCACTTCTCAGGAGGCGTTATAGATGTTTCCTGTACCACTTGTGGGTAGACTCAGGCGCAGCCGAACTTCTCTTGCTGCATTTTAATTATTTGGCCCGTTTACCTACCAACCATGTAGTCACTAAGTAAAATAATCTAATCCTACCCTTTTACCATCACCATTGTCCCAGGGGATCGCTCTTCATCCTCTTGCATACGACCTACCTGTGCTATCATACTACCTACACATTCTGTTACGAGTCATAACTGGGTTGAGATCCCAAACCATACTCTAGTTAGCGCAGCCCAAGACAGCATTTCAACTCCTCCTTCACTATGCCTTCACTCCGTGATCCTAGAGATTTGAACTTTGAATGGCTCACTACGTACATACGTGAAAAGCAGTAAATGTTAGGAATACTCCGTACGCATCTGGACGAATACGTATCGCTTTGACATTGCTCTTAATGTATCATTACAGGTACAGACAGACACTTATGGATACAGTTGCTTTGTATACAACTGAGTTTACTCAACTTCTACAGTGTTCAGGTACTTACCGTACTACTACTAAAATAGCTAGGAGGAGGTTCATCCGTTAAGCCCTTGCCCAGGCTGAATTTCTCTGTTCTTCCAACCGTGTGAGACGATTCATCATATCAGCAATTCTCTGCTGTATCAAGGCCATGTGGTCCTCCGATCCATTCCCAGCTGCCTGCTCCAGCATCAGGAGTATAGCATTTTGAGTATTTTGGGCATCTTCTGCAAGGCAGATCTGGCGGTCTGTTAATGGAGGCATTCCTGATGAGTGTGGTTGGAGAGTGTGCTATGACACCTGAAGTTAGTTATATGCTACTCAAAAGAGATAAGCTTACATCTTCTGAAAGGGATTCAACTATTTCATCATAAGGATCGTCGAAGGCTAGCTTCACGTCATATATCTCCGGAATTTGTTGCACCAGCGATTGTTTATGACGCCGATGTCGGTAAAAGAACATCGAAAACAAAGCCAGCACACATATGGCCATACCACCAATTACACCGCCAATGATCGCTTCCAAGCGCTCCTTGGAGGACAGAGAGGTAGCAGGCATGACTGATGTTTGGCTGGGTATCTCAGATGTGCTTGTTGTGGTATCAGAACTGCTGTTAACAATCGAAAAAAATCCAGTCCTGGCGATAAACCTATGATTTCTTCAGATTTCCTATAGAACGCACGAGCAACGCATCTCACGATTTCCTGGTTTCCATCTCTATGACAAATGGTCTACAAATTACTGCTATCGGCCTGATAAGCAGCTGAAATGTATCTAAAACTTACCCAGTCATGGTAGCCTGTGGAGAAAATACTACGACTCCCGTAGGTCCGGGAGAGTCGACAATGACAGATGTTGTGCTTGAACCTTGAGTGGCTGGGAAAAACACGAGGGAAAAACTTGTGCGGTCTGGTGGGGCAAGAGACCAAGTTGCGGAGAGATCACCGGATACAACAGTCGAGTTGGCAAAAATCGTTGCCCTTGGGTGATAGTGAAGTAGAAAAAATTTGCCAACAGCCTACACGATGTTAAAATAAGTCGCCTACTCGAGTATCAAAAAGGAGAAGTCCAAGGGAAATCTACCAGTTTACCTGGTTGACGAAACCATTAGAATACTGATCTCAAGTAATTGGAATGGAAGTAAATGAACTTGAATTGTGACGGTTCTTGGGAAGGAAGAAAGAAAGGAAGTGAATTGCTCAAGAATTACTTGGCGCAGTCCAAGATCTGTTGAACGCCACAGCAGAAGCTTATGTAGTCGACATTTAAGAGGTACAGTCAGTTCTCAGAATCGTGTTGGATACACTAAACGATCCAGCAGTAGTGATTCAGAGGACCTGAATCGCTAAGTGAACCACAGTTGTGAATCAAACTTTGCTTGTCATCGGTCAAAGTTGGATCGCTGGCTACGAAACGGAAACCATCAGAGCGATTCAGTGTAAGGTGAAGCGCCTCTAATCACTTGCTAAAGACGATTTTGAGAACTATGATGTGGTTGGAAGGGGCAAACGATGGAAAAAAATGAGCAACAGATAGATCGGTAGATAGGTTGGTAGATTGATAGCGTCAGGCTCAATGCACCTGGCAACCAGTGGATTGCAGATATCGAAGAGTTTTGTTGTCAGCGCCGGGATTCTCAACTTGCTATAACACAAATGGTTATACCACTGCAAACTGCTCATCGGCAAATCGACGCATTTGTAAGTTGTTTGGTCAAGCTTTGGTGCCAAGCGCAAGTCCTAGTATCCTCCTTATCCCAACGAATTTTATCTGCCGCTCAGCAATTTGTTCCAGGCGCCCATTTTCTACCAGAAATCTCGTTTGTCACATGTACAAACGAGCTCCACGGTGCTGCTCTGAGTCTTACGAAAAAACAAGTTCGTATTGGATCGAGAAATCTCATATACCACCAGTGTAAGTACAAACATGGAAATCTAATCAGTGAAGCCTCTATTGTATAATTAAGACGGACATACTTATTGGATAATGTAGAGAGACAGGATATAGAAGACTACCCGGTACAGTGGAAGGCAGATCTACGAAGGGATGGAGCCAGGATGGAGCTGCAATTTTCTTTTCCAAAGACGGTAGAGGCTTAGGGTTAGGGGTTAGGGTGGTCCTGACAAAAACGACGAGTGAGCGAAGCGAACGAGGCGTTTTTTGGAAGGGCCAAGTTCGTTAGTTTGTTGGGTAAGAGCGAAAACAGCCAACAGGGTGTAAGATACTTTCTTACACCAAATCCTGTTTCGCTTTTATAGCTCATCAGGGCTGTTTCACATCGTCACAGACTTACACTGCTCGTCGATAGTACTTCTGGTACTTGACGAACTTTGCCTGTATCTTGGAACACATGTTCGAGCGTTGTTAGTGCCATTGGTCAGTCCCACGCTGCCAGGGGATAACAATACTCCTTATACATTAGACGCTTAGTGAGCGTCGTCCAATGTACGGTCGCATCGGCTAACTCGTAATCCTAAATAGTAAGACCGAAGCCGAGAGGACGGACTTAGCATCAAAGCCACTTGACATCTCGTGGGGTTAGCACAAAACGCCGAGATCCGCCGGGGACAGCTGTCGATCAAAATCTTACATTACCTTAAGCGCGCTACCTGTTTAGCGCCCCAGGCGTCTACGGGTCACTAGCCGACAGGCCGAGAGAAGAGACGCCCAAACTACGGGCCTAACTTACCGGTTAGGGTTCGCACGAAGTGCCAGTTAGGGTTAGGGTTAGGGTTAGGGGTGGTCCTGACAAAAACGACGAGTGAGCGAAGCGAACGAGGCGTTTTTGGAAGGGCCAAGTTCGTTAGTTTGTTGGGTAAGAGCGAAAACAGCCAACAGGGTGTAAGATACTTTCTTACACCAGATCCTGTTTCGCTTTTATAGCTCATCAGGGCTGTTTCACATCGTCACAGACTTACACTGCTCGTCGATAGTACTTCTGGTACTTGACGAACTTTGCCTGTATCTTGGAACACATGTTCGAGCGTTGTTAGTGCCATTGGTCAGTCCCACGCTGCCAGGGGATAACAATACTCCTTATACATTAGACGCTTAGTGAGCGTCGTCCGATGTACGGTCGCATCGGCTAACTCGTAATCCTAATCCTAATCCTAATCCTAATCCTAAATCCTAATCCTAATCCTAAT
>JADNRY010000948.1:0-20876 GCA_015501585.1 Rhodocollybia butyracea | reverse complement strand
AATATTAATACAGATCTTGGTATTACAAATGGTGCAAAAGGTTTTGTGCGCAGCATTGATACTGAAATAGATGAAAATGGATTTTCTCATGCTACTGGTGCAATTGTTGAATTTCCTGGTAGCAAGGTTAAATTGGCTGGTTTACCACAAGGTTATTTTCCAATCAAGACTATTACATGGTATTTTTCAACATTGGTTGATGTTCCTGAAGTAGGAAAATGTAGTGTTCGGGTGATGCGCACACAACTTCCATTTCAGGCTGGTTTTGCTGTTACTGGTCAATCATCACAAGGCCAGACGCTGGCTGTTGTTATATGCAATCTCCATGATGGAAGTTGGGCTTCATATGTTGCTGCATCACGTGTTACAAGTCGAAGTGGACTGTTTATTACAAAGAAAGTATGTTTGCAAGATTTGAATGAACCCATTATACCACAGGAGTTGATATTTGAATCAAGGCGCTTCGAAGTCATTGAATGTAAACTTTAATTAAATGGGGTTTTTCATCAGATGTTGCTACTATAGTTCCTGATTATGAAAGTGAGACAATATTTACTATTAATCATACATTTGTTTTCCCTGATGTTCAACAAAAGCGCAAACGCACTAATGATGTTGATCATTTTTCAAAAAGAGTGTAAAAACGGTGACAACACAGATTTGGTAAGTCTGACATAACATGTAAATACATAGCTGTATTGAGTGTGTTGACACCTACGAGCTAACACCATATCATCCTTGGCTCTAATAGAAGTTGAATAAGTGCATGTTACTTAGGTTGAGACAGTAAATCTTTTTCCAGAACCCCCGCCTTGATGCTAGTTGGGGGTTGGAATATGTTTTTCTCTCCTATGACCTCAAGCTTGTGCTTGCATGCTTCACTGTACTCTGTTATGCCCTCTCAATTCTTGTATGCTATTGCGCTACCACTGTTTGTGATTACATTGGCATTTGTGGACATTATAGGCAGTACAAATTGTAGTTCAACTTCCATCTATGATTGCAGATTGTCATGACCACTAAAAATGCAATAAACAGTAGTCATATGGTGAAGGCCTTCAGAAATTTAAACACTGTATGGTGCACAGATTTCTGTTGTTAAAATGGTCATTAAAAAACACAGCCATGACTGTATATGGTGCAGTGGTAAGCCTTAGTTGAATCTATATGAGTAGTATAATGTTTACCTGTTTAGAATTGTATTTTGTATGTTCCACATTGGGAGTGATATGAAGCACATGGTGGTTTGCAAGCCTGTTTTAGTGTGTTCTACATCCGGAATGTATTGCGGTGTATGTTGAACCTATATGAGTCACATGATTACGTATTTTTGTATGTTCCACCTGTGGAGTAATGTGGTTTTATTATGGAGGCATTGTGACTTGGAAGCTTGCTTTAGCATGTTCTATATCTGCAGTGCATTGCTTTGGATGTTAGACCTATATGAGTAACATGTTTATTTGTTTTTGTATGTTCCACCTGTGGAAGTAATGCAGTTTGTCATGGAGTACATTGTGGCTTGCAAGCTGGCTTTAGCATGTTCTGTGTATGCAATGCATTGCGTGGATGTTAAACCTATATGAGTAATATGTTTATGTATTTTTGTATGTTCCACCTGTGGGAGCAATGTGGTTTTGTTATGGAGCACATTGTGGCTTGCAAGCTTGCTTTAGCATATTATACATCTGAAGTGCTTTGCAGTGAAAGTTAAACTTATATGAGTAACATGTTTGCATATGTGGGAGTAATGAGGTTTTGTTATAGAGTACATTGTGGCTTGCAAGCTTGCTTTAGCATGTTCTGCGTCCGCAGTGCTTTGTGGTGGATGTTAAACCTATATGAGTAACATGTTTATATATTTTGTATGTTCCACCTGTGGGAGTAATGCGGTTTTGTTAAGGAGCACATTGTGGCTTGCAAGCTTGCTTTAGCATATTTTACATCCAAAGTGCTTTGCGGTGGATGTTAAACTTATATAAGTAACATGTTTGTGTATGTTCCATTTGTGGGAGTAATGTGGTTTTGTTATGGAGCACATTGTGGCTTGCAAGTTTGCTTTAGCATGTTCTATGTTCGCAGTACATTGCAGTGGATGTTGAACCTATATGAGTAACATGTATACATATTTCTTTGTATGTTCCACCTATGGGAGTAATGCAGTTTTGTTATGAAGCACATTGTGGCTTGCAAGCTTGCTTTAGCGTGTTCTGTGTCTGCAGTGCATTCCGGTGGATGTTAAATCTATATGAGTAACAGGTTTACATATTTTTGTATGTTCCACCTGTGGGAGTAATGTAGTTTTGTCATGGAGCACATTGTGGCTTGCAAGCTTGCTTTAGTGTGTTCTGTGTCTGCAGTGCTTTGTGGTGGATGTTAAACCTATATGAGTAACATGTTTACGTATCTTTGTATGTTTCACCTATGGGAGTAATGCAGTTTTGTTATGGAGCACATTGTGGCTTGCAAGTTTGCTTTAGCATGTTCTACATCCGCAGCAAATTGCAGTGGATGTTGAACCTATATGAGTAACATGTTTATGTATTTTTGTATGTTCCACCTGTGGGAGTAATGCAGTTTTGTTATGGAGCACATTGTGGCTTGCAAGCTTGCTTTAGCATGTTCTGTGTCTGCAGTGCATTGCGGTGGATGTTAAACTTATATGAGTAACATGTTTATGTATTTTTGTATGTTCCACCTATGGGAGTAATGCAGTTTTGTCGTGGAGCACATTGTGGCTTGCAAGCTTGCTTTACCATGTTCTGTATCTGCAGTGCTTTGCGGTGGATGTTAAACCTATATGAGTAACATGCTTACGTATTTTTGCATGTTCCACCTATGGGAGTAACGCAGTTTTGTTATGGAGCACATTGTGGCTTGCAAGTTTGCTTTAGCATGTTCTACATCCGCAGTGAATTGCAGTGGATGTTGGACCTATATGAGTAACATGTTCATGTATTTTTGTATGTTCCACCTGTGGGAGTAGTGCAGTGTTGTTATGGAGCACATTGTGGCTTGCAAGCTTACTTTAGCATGTTCTATGTCCGCAGTACATTGCGGTGGATGTTGATCAATCTGCACATATGCTGATCATAAAATGTTGAAAGTCAATGAGGTGAAGAAGAAAACCTATATCCTTCTTCAATCCATTGTTTTGCACAAAAGTAACACAGTCTGATACACCTGTATATGTGGCATAGCTTTGTGCTTGACTGAGAGACCTGAAGTTTGACCTTACAGTGCCAGCTAATTGTTCACTGAGTAAGATATATAGGATCAATAGATAAGGTTAATCAGTGAAGTAAACATACCAGAGTGTAGTGTTAAATAAGATGGACTGAAATCCAAAGAACTCAGAAATATTACATGTAGGTGATGACTACCAGGCAAATGCAGTACCCCATGCGTCTGGCAAAGGCGTGCCACTTGTGATGTCTGAAAGAATAGCCAATCATTCAAAGAAATAGATCACTATTTCTGACAAATAGTTCAAGACTTCTTTTTAGTTGAAAAGAAGGAAACCAGTGTACTGGTATAAACACCACCCCATTGGAATTGAATGCCGCTCTTTATAATGCTGTGGAATCTGATGTTATACTACATCCTCCTCCAGTCGAGACACAATCTGTGCTGATCACAGTTGTCCTATTGATACCAAGAGTGGGAGAGCTTGTAGAGGATAGAGAACATACTTCTAGGGTGTGAAGTGTAGCCTGGTTGTTTGCTAGTTAGTTTGTTAGTTGAGTATATTGAGAGAATGTAGATCAACTTATAGGTTAATAATCACTGTATCATGTCTTTTGCTAAGGCCATATTCATACATTCGTCTTTGTTGTTGATTGCGACCCTGACATCAATACGCCCGGAAGCAAATCAAATTTATATTGATTGAGCGCTAATCACCTTCATTCGGAAGGTCCGATCTTGTCGGGTACTTGTTCTGGCAATCCGTCTTCCAAAACTTGCTTGCAAGTTATTTCTATGTATTTACGCGCAGTTTCCTCAAATATTTTCGATGGTATCAGGCGCTGAAGTTTTATTTCGTTACGAATATTAACACGTGATTAAACCGCGGTATAAAGGTTCGACTTAGCAATGTTTTCTAAGTCGAACTTTTTCCCTTACACCACCATGTCGTCCTTTGTTGGTTCCGCGCAACGTGTCATCTGGCCTAATGTTCCACAGGATATCTTGGCGCGCTTCGCCGAACTCACTGACTATCCGTCGTCGAAGTCCATTCTCGCTGGCTTTACATCCATTGGTGGCCTTCACTCGTTTTTCTCATTGGCCCGTTCGGTTTCACACGACTTCAACAAAACGTTTACCGATCCAGAGGTCTCGTTCTTTTTCAACGTGGAACGTGGCGTATGTCTCGGGTCTGCTGACTCAAAAGTGCCGGCTTGTCCTCGTCGCGTATGGGCTGCAGTCCAATTACTTCAAGAATTCCTTACACCAGAGCTTCGAGCCATCGCCACTGACTCAGGCCTAGACATGTCCCAATCTGATGCGTCGATCTATCTGATATTTTATACGGGCTCACTATGCCTTTGGTACGCCGCATTCTTCATTCTTCATAATTTTTTTCGTTCTTATATGTTTTTTTCTTGATAGGTCTACTTGCAATGTACCAGCGTCGGCGTTCCTACTAGCATGCATTGGTCGAAGGCGTTGTCGCTGCTTCACAACGGCTGCGCCTGCGTATCAATCAGTTGTTCCCCGAGCTTGCTGAAACGTCGTATACTTGGTTCTTACCTGACGAAGACGTTGCCTGTATTCTGGTGCGCGTCCATCTCTGCTTTCTTTGTTTTTGTTTGTGACATATGTTTTCTTAGAAGCATGTCAAGAAGGTCAAGTTGGACTTGGGGCCCCGCTTGCTATTCCTTTCGATAGTGACTCTCGCGAATCAGAGTGGCTCATCTCTCTCATCCCACAGTCCGCTTATCCTCGTTCGCGACCGAAACCTCGTCCTTCTGCTGGCCTGGGTTCATCCACAGAAATCGCAGCTTTTAAAGCACGCCTCGTTGCCAAAACTACTCCTGCCTCGTTGGCCAGTACGTTGTTTGTCGGCCCACCTTCCGTGGCCAACGGCTCTGTTCTTGGCAAGCGCTCTCGTAGCCGTTCAGTTCAATCTTCCGCACCGATGGTTGCTGAAGATGATGATGTTGCCGAGTTCGATGAGTTGGATGCATCACCGAAAATATTGAGTGCGAAGCGAAGGAAGGTTTGTGTACGCTCACTGTCTTTCTATCCCCTTGTGAATCTTATGCGGTTTGGTGCTATAGTTAGTTTCTCCGATGCTCAGCTCTTCGGCCAGATCGAAGATTCCTGTCAATGCAAAGGTAACCCGCTCGATGTCCAAGAAGGTAAATACTCGTAGACTATCAATTTCTTTTCTGACGGTGATCTTTTTCAGTTCGCTAATAAACAACTTCTTAATTCTACCTCAGTGGTTGATTCAGGTTCTGAGGATGAGCACGATGGTTCTGATGATAGCCTGGCCACGGCTGTGTTGCGGGTTGGCCCTCCTAAAGGCAAAAGCACTGCCAAGTCTTCCGGGAAAAAGTTTTCCAAGGCTCCTCCAACCCCGTCTTCTGATGCTGTTCCGCCTAAGGAGGTTGTTCTTTTCACTGATGTCGACAAAGGACGTTCTCGTTCCCGTATTGCCGAAATTTATCGAGGAATCTTAGCCTCCCGCCTGGTTTCTTCCGACAATCATCTTCCCAGGATGGCTATCCCACTTTCATTACTGGTTTTTCCGGGAATTCTAGTTTCCTCCCTCGTTCGGTGTTGAAGGAAGTCATTTCTCCTTCGGTGAGTTTGGATCGTTGAGGTTGTTACGTTCTTCTTTATGATTTTTACTTTCTAGTACGTTCCTACTTCTGCCCAAGCAACCGATCCCAATGTCTGGACCTTTGATCGTGAGCTGTTGTTGCTGGCCAACGCTGTTGCCCTGAACGTGGGTACTCATTCGGTGACCTTTGCTGAATTTATGGCTGCCGCGCGCACCACCTTCCAGGTATAACTTGTACTCCATTATTCCTGTCACAGTGTCTAATCATTTTTACGATGTTTTATAGATCGATCCTCGCGCGTTAGCCTGTCTACAATGCTATTTACGGGACATGTTGGACACGTGTGATTATGCACAAGACCGGAAAGGCAAGCGAAAAATGTCCGGTCGCTGCAAAAACTGCGTGGACAAGCATTGTACGTGTTCAGACAACTTGTCCGTTCCCGAGTTGGTAGCTGCGAAGGATCGTATGGCGCTTTTTACGCAAGATTCTCCACTCAGTGCGCCCTCTCTCGTTCTTGTATATATATGTACTATATTCTTACTTTTTCGTTACAGATTTACAGAAGCAGATGGACTCCATTATCCGCGCCCAAAAGGCTCGCGAGCAATCCATTGCTCTCTGTGAGTCTTTGACCGATAACCTCCTCCAGGAGTTTCAGCTTCTTCGATCTCAGGTCACCTCTCCGGCCGTTTTTATGCAGGCGATTCTCAGAACGCACCCTTCCAAGCCGATTTCTCTGGTTGAGTGGGCATTCTTGACTTCCCTCTTTGGCTGGGATTCTCCGACCACCTTCGATACTACCGCCGAGTTTGAGCAATTTATTGGTTCCATCACTCGCGCCGCCGTTGTCGAGTCCGAGGACCTACAGGATGCAGAACTTCCTTCGCCGTCTCTACTTCCTCATGAGGTAGAAGAGGATATCCGCAAGACACAGGGTTCAGCTGGCACGGGATCGCCTCTGTCGCCTACTACTTCTTTCCCGGCGACTCTTCCTGCGCTTGACCTGGAAGTAGTACCTTGGCGCGCAGGAGGATCGGCGGCGTCGGGAAGCGGGTCTACCACCGTCTAGCTTTTTGAAGTTCTTTCACACCTTCGAAGTCTCTGTTGGCTTAAATCCATTTATCGTGAAACTTCATCATCTAGTGCTAGTGGGGTTGACTTGACCAGACATTTGTTGTTTTAATTTCGTTTTCGTTATCTTTTTGTATCGCGTGGACTGTACCTGGGCCCTAGCGCCCTTTTCATGTATTTTTGGCAGTGTACTGTGCATGGACATTGTTTTAGCGGTTTCTTTGAGACCTTGTTGTAGCGGTTTCTTTTAGACCTATTCTTGTATTTGGTATCTCTAGCCATGCCCTTCATACTTTAGTTTTAGCCCTTTGGTATGTGATCGTAGATAGGCTAAATTCAAAAAACAAAAATAAAAAAGAAGCGCGCTTGCACGTATATTCTGCTTTCCTTTCTTGATGTGTGAGTCTCTGCTAATGTCAGCAAAAGGGTAGGTCAACTGTATGCGGTGACGAGGTCACACAAAGTTGGAGCTGTTTCGAGTGATCAGTGCTTTAACCACAGCATTGTCTTGGCGCCTTGAATACCTTCTTAAGTTACTTCCAGGCTTGTTTATATGAAATCTGCCTGTTTTGGTTATGTACTTGTGCTACCTTATTATGTGTCTTTTCCTCTCTCTTACTTACTTCATCTCTATGGTCAATGCTAATTTCGGTCTATCCTTTAGCGATCCTGCCTTTGGGTTTGACTTGAATGGCACGCACAGCGTCGCACACAGTGGACAACCTTCATCCGATATATTGTGAATCAACCAGAACTTCAGCTCCGCGTTATATGAACAAGCCTGGAAGATTTAATGTGTTTCTGCCTCAGTGAACTCGTGATCACTGAGTTATTCTACTTTGGCGGATAGATATGTAGGTTGCATTGGTCGTAGCTTGGATTTGTGTGACAGCTACAATTCACTGTATGGAGTTGGTTGGACCAATATTGAATATGGGTTCGGGTCCTAGCAGATGATTTGCAGATTTAGTTTGTGGTAATGCGTTTGCTTGTGTGGCATTCCGATGTGTTTGGATTGGGCGCATATCAAGCCCCAGCTCACCTACGAAAGCTGCGGTGACTCATGGGTGGTTGCAGTGTTCTCAAGATCGAGCTCGAGCTCACTCATTGGTATGAATACATTAAAGCTGACGAATAAATTCTGGAGCGTGAAAGCGCTGGTGGTGCGTGATTTTCTGAGTGTGCGTGATTGTTCAACATCCGACTGCATAGGAATCCGCACCGTACAAAAACGGCCGTATAAATCTCAAAAATTGCCTGCTACGAATCGGCTACGGCTTCCAGTACCCGCATAATCTTAGGGGTACGATGCGGATGCTTAATCTGGTTCTGCGATGTACTAGGACGGATCACCCATAGATCATGTAGTGACTTGCGTTCACCATGCATATCCTCTTAACAGGAACCACGTAACTTATTTCTGCGGAGGTGCGAAGTAGTTGTGTGTTCACAACTAGCACAGTTAATATGTGGATTTACATGCTTACATTTTTTCAACTTTAACTGGTAGCAAATATAGTACCTATGAAAGGGCATAGTCATACATGAGCGTAACTAAATCCATCGTTTTTGCTGATAAGTGAACAACTCGTATTTATCCATACGTAAATTCTACCATCAGTTTCGCTGAGAGGTTACATTTAACAAGTATCTCGAATGATGTATCTGAGAATCGTTTGTTGAAAACTACGGCATGCGCTATGGCGTCGACATGTCGTTGCACGAGGAACGGTTCGTCGGAGTGATTTACTGAGATTTCGATGAACTGCACATAGATAAGATTGCTCAAAATGGCGGCGTAAAAGCGGTTAAGATATTCCTGCCAAAGCAAGTCAGTTGATTCAATCAAACTTTCAGACCGAATCTAAAATACCCACCTCTGACGGTACAGTTGGACTCAAAACACACCCGAAGTGTGATAATTGCGGGCAAAATTCGGTAATAGTCATGATATCGTGAAGGGCGTAGCCCTTGTGAGTGGAAGTGAGGAACAGCTCGCGAACGTTGGCTGCTTTCCGCAGTGAGTTTAGTAGTCGATATGCAGTCTGCGAGCGTGAGTTCATGGTGATGGCACGGCAATGTACTGTTAGTCGCCGAAGGGGTCGATGGATATCGCCACTGTTACACAGGACGAGAGCGTTGACTAGAGATCCTGTGAAGTGGGTGATGTTTGGAAGTAACCCCGGTTCTGTGAGGTCGGAAATGACACCTCTTTCCGGGTTCAGAATGAAATCTGAGAGAATTAATCGATACGCCACTTTACGAAGATGTGAATGTCGAAGCAGAAAAGCTTTCAGATGAAATGTTTCATCAGAGCCTTGGAATAAGAATTCATTCAATTGGACGAATGTGAATTTTCCGTCATCGAACAAATACTGCAACAGTTTGGTCGGACGTTCTGACAGAGATGTACCCATCTTGATATTCAGCAGCTCCAAATGCGGGCTGCACTGCGGTAGAGGCCGAAGGATCTTTGATATCGTAGTGTAGTCCGCTGCTTTGAAGGTCAGTTTCCACGTAATAGATGCGATCGAGTACTTACGAGGAAGGCTGACTCCTGCGAAATCAAGCGTTAGTTGGGTTAAGATGACTGAACACAACTTGTTCTAGTGGGAATCAGTATGTTGTCAATATAGGATTGAAGTACCCACATATATAGAAGTACACAGTCTGACTGTCTCTTGGGGAAAAGGTGTTCGGAGTTCAATGCATTTCAAAGCAAGCAGTGCCGAGGGTATGTTGGAACCTATGACGGTAGACAACGGAAGGGTGCAGGATTTAAACACCAGTCTCGATAACCGGTGATTCTTATTGGGGTTTTTCCCGATGTTTTGAATAGTTTTTGTCATGTGTTGTTCAATGTAGTTATCTCGAAAAATTTGTGGGAAGTCAAAGTTATCAATGACCAGGTTTTTGACAAAGGCAGTAGGATGAAGTTCGCCGTATGTAGTATTGTACGCGCTGAGAGCTTTCAAAGCGGAGGAGTTTGCGGTTCTATACAACACCAGGTAAGAGAGATGCGTAAATCTGTTATGGAGACACGCCATCGATGCAAGTGCGCGTTTATCGTCATGGAGGTGGTTGAGTATGATGATTAAAAGTTCGTTCGGCAACGCGAGAAGGTGCATCAATTTCACTGGGTTGCGATGCAGTAAAATACGTCTGGCTTTTATATATATTCAATTTTCGGAGCACCCGTCTGCATGTAGTGAATTACCTAGCCATATGCGTGACCAGTTGATGATATTGATGACGTTGTTGTGATGTCAAAGCTGGTTCTCGCATGCGGTACGTGTTGTCGTTCATCTTTCACACTGGCAATTTCACGTCTTAGAGGGTTGGAGATGCTGTTTAGGGCACTGTGAAATGACACTGTTTCCGTTGAACGCAGGGTGTTAGTAATACAAGGTGATTGCGAACGTTGTATTGTCTGGAATTCTGTAAGATGTAATGAATTGCTCTCTAATTAGCAAGCTTGCTTGTGAGAAAGGCTTCCCACTGTCGCTTCGATTCGTTCGTCATGTATTATGGTACTCCGATGACTTAGGGGTTTGTGTTAAACTAATTTTTCACCTGCAATTTCTGATATTCTTTGTATGTCTTCCCATGCCGCCTTTGTTGTTAAAGGGGGACTTCCGGGGTGTGGGGCTTGCTTTACTGAATTCGTCATTGGCTTGCACGTACATATATGGCTTGATGTGCGATCGCAATATTCAACGTTTATATTAATTTAAGCCTAGGCAGGTGCGGAAGAGGATTCCGCCTCTACATATAGTTTGCGATGTGGTACCAATTGTTATATGTTGTACGTATTCTTCATTGAGACTGGTTGCGGTAGCGGCTCCGGGCTCATTTTATGGTTAATCTTAATGAATGCAGCTCCTAAAGAATTGTTACGCATCATCACATCGCTGAATTCAGCTTTATTCTTTGGTTCCTAACAGGGTTTAGTGTAGTTATGTTAAATGCACCGAGATTTCTATTGTTTCTATGTGTACATTAACTATGTCAATATGCAACCAGGGGTTCGGCGTTGGCGACGCTAAAGCTTTGGTCTAAGTAACGGGCCTGGCCACCGCGCAATTCAACAACGAAATTGGTTGCAGTTTAACTACTCATCGATAATCAAAAGCGCAGCTTCTGTAATCTACCTTTATCGGTTAAATGTGTTGTGATTGTGTGCACAGTATCAAGTCTGAAAAGTAAGGAACTAACATTAACTATCTCGGTATCGAATGGTACCAATACCGGGTTTTCTTGGGCAGATTAGTATGCAGGAAAAATGTCAAACCACAAAGTGAATTCGCCACCTGAAGATTAAGTTTTGTTGAAGTGTGAAAATTCCACCATTCTCCACTGACGTTCGAGATCGAACTCCAGTGCAGATTTAAAACACTTTAGCACTGCGACTGCGCCAACTGGTGCGGAAACCAATATGAACAGTTTTGCAGTATCATGATTTGCGCGCAGGAGCGTCCCCGCGGTATTGGGAAGTGTGCCTCTAGCACACTCTCTAGTTCCTGGAGTATTTGCGTGGTAAGTAATGCAGACACATTGTACCTACATATATCAACATTGAATCCGAGGCGTAGAAAATTGCTGGTGCAACGTACGCGTCAGTGAGAAACACCGCATTTCGCGCAAATATACGCGTGGTGATTTGAACATAAATAAAATGGGAAGGTGTTAAAAGTGGCGAATAGCCGGTGCAGTAACGAAAGTAAGTGAATCAGGGTAAAGAGCACAAGCCACCGTCGTGGACGAAAGTGGTGGTTTCGTTCGTGTAACGGCGGATTACATTTACTGCAAGATATCAAAAGTGTAGGGTTTTATTAGGGCGTGTACTCTCCTGTTACACCGAATGCACTCTGGGCGTAGGTAGTGAAGATCCGAAAGAACATAACATTAGTAAAGGATTGCGTTGCGCGCATAAGCAAAATGATACTTGTCTCGCGCTACCGTGTCATGTTCAGGCCATGGCGGGTGAGTGTTGTATCCGCGCGCAGGATGACTCTCCGTATCCATCGATACCGCGATGCGGGCCGCTTTCAAGCCCCACATTAAAATGATAAGGCAGCAGCGACGCGAAGTGTAGTAACAATCGGGGAGCGGGACGATTGAGGGTCGATGTCAATGTCCACAACGCAGCCATTGGATGGTGGTACGCGAGTAGAGTACTGGTGGCGGATTACCCAGAGACTTCCTTCATGTAACGCAAACGGTTTGGGTAGACTGGTGTACTCTGATGGTGTACTCTGATGATAAGCACAGGTGCTGAATATTGAATGACTGGACGGATAGCAACTTACATGGATAACGTTCCGCAACAAACATGCATCTGGCAGTTGGGCCGAAGCTTGAGCGGAAATGGGCGGTGAATGTGTAGTGGCCGACGCGCAAACAAAGAGGAAGTGCAGATGTAATTTACCGCGAAGTTGGCCGTTGAGAAGGAAGGGTGATCAATAAGGAGTGAACGACATAAGCAGAGGGCATAGTTTGTGCATTGCCGTGCCTTGAGAATTGCAGCAAGTTGGTTTGAAACGCAGGAAGAGCGAAGTAGGCGCAAATTTTGCGGTCAGTCAGCGAACTTCGCGGCCGGCAACTGCTGCAGTGAAACGCACGTGCGCGCAGCTGCGATGAGTCGTGAGGGCGGGCTTAAAGCTTAAATTTTAAAGCTTAAAGCGCAAAAGCCTAACCGCACGCGCAAATCTCCAGGTTACTGCACCGTTGCATGCCCAATAAAGATGCATCCGCGGGCGCCAGAGATTTTGCATGCACGAACGCGGAAAAAAAAAATGGTGAATTATGTTAAAATTACGTAGAATTACATAACAGTACTGCATAGTTAATGTTTACATAACAATAGTCCACTTCCGGATGCAGGACTAATCACCATCCACCCATCAATCTCGACTTTCTGCAGCTAGCGACTGCTCTCGTGTCATGACTCGCGGCGCAAAAGAAATCGCGTTTCACGCGCTGACCAAAAAAATCGAATCCGATAAAACATGGAATGACGAGTTCAGAAATCCCGCTATCATCGATAAAAAGGTGGTAGATTCAAAAATACTGTCTTTTCTCAAAGCACACTTTCCCGAAAAATCTTGCAGTAACGCTCTCTGTGAATACAAATCTTGGGTCGTCCAGCGTTTGGGTAAACGCAGTCCAGTCGTCCTCGATGCGTTAGACGCTGCGACGCAAGCTCGTCGCTCGCAAGTTAAGCAGAAGCGAAAACTTGCATCAGATTTGTTGCTCAACGTGAAAAGTGCTGTTGTGAGGAACGCCATTGATCAGCTGCGTGGACTAATTCCCACTATACCCGTGAGGCGACGCGCGCAACCGTATCCTCCTCCAAATCATTGGATAGTGGAGAACCAGGCAATTTGGGATCTGTGGCATCACCAACTCACCTTCGCGAGACAGCCGGATGCACGTATTTCTCGGAAGCCGATGTTCATGCTCGATCCATCACAACTCAGCTATGATTTAGGAAGAGACGGTAGCGCCATATTTGTTGATGCCGATGATGGAGATATGTTTGCGGTCGTTATAAGTGAACTTTGCCACTGCCCGAAAATACTTCATTGGGTGAATGACATCGTCTTGGTCAACGTTGCGTTAGAGAAAAATGTTAGGGTAAGACATTCTTCGTCCGTGGGCAAACGCGATTGTGCTAAAAGTTTAACTTTGCAGAAGGAAGATGCAGGATCCCTTGTGATTTCTGGATGGTCTGCTGGATCGCGTTCGCGTATTTTACTGGATTTTGCAAGAAACTTCGAACCGAAACATAAACTTTCGTCAGCGCAGAAAGAGGAAGTACAGTACAAGGCCGCGTCGGCTTTCGCTTTGTTTTGGAACCTTGTGAAATCATTGGGACCACAGGAAGTAGTCGAAGATTTGGAAGATTTCGTCAAAAAACATGATTTGTATAAAATGGATACAGCGGTACTTAGAGGTGGAAGGACCCGTACGTATGCGGTCGATGTGGACGGCGAAGTTCCTCTCGTTTTTCGCAATGCAGATCTTGCACCACCGTCTGGCGTTTTCGCAAGAAATTATGCGCGGTGCGAAAAATTGGAACGTAGATATTCTGTTACTTACACTTGGTTAGGTATGTTCACCGGGAGAAGCAACCTCACCGTTGGGCTGCTTCGTGGACTACGTTTCGTGATGATTCTGTGGCCGAAGCAGGCGGCCACTTCTATCTACCCGAATATGGGATCCGAATTCGCGCTGCTACTAACAAAGCCGTTTTTTGGAGGCCAGGTGATTGGCACGCAACTAGCTTGCCGAAACTCGCCCCAGACGAAAAGAATGGACCCTTACTACAATGCGGTCTGGCTATAGTTACTTCAGCGCGATTACCTGCGGCGTTCAAAGCATTCCATGAGGGGAAAAAGTCCACTATAGAGTTGAATGCCAAGGAAGATGAAGAGGGCGAGTCCAATTTCGAAGACCGTTTTGAAGGTATGACGCTGTAATATGGTCTCGACGTGTAGTATCTATTTTAGTGACTTTTTCAACATGTGAAAAATTCTGCTTTTACTCCGATATCCGCTGCGAGAACATGCTGTTGAATACCAATTTGAAATCCAATGGAATACTATGCGTTGGATTAGTTGCAAGTGGTCGGTTAAAGTTCGCATTGGAGTATTGTGACTTGTGGTCATATGCGGATCCGCAGTTGGTGAAGCGATTATTAGCTTTGAAACGTGAGAACAAATTACTATGTATAGGTTCAAAATAGTTCGCTTTGGCCAACAAAGCTTCAGTTGGCGATCATGGTTGATTACTGAACTGCCTGCTTTGATGTATGTTATCTGCGTGGATGTGTATGTACTTGGATTTACGAGCGGAATTGCAATCTTGAATGTTCGGCGGATACTGGGATCATTGTTATCCAATCATGGCAATGAAGTAGTAGGCGTGTTGTTCCGTTTCACTGCGCATGATGTACCATCTTTTTCGGGTTGTTCCTTTTATTGCTTCAGATATCGTTTGACGTTTAATGTCTTGCACTGAGTGGTAATGTATATTACCCCAGGATTCGGCTCAGAAGTGCTGTTTCGTAATGTTGGGGACCACACTATTCGTAGCACTGATACATTTCCAAGAATGAATAGTGTTATTTCAGAATTGAACGTGGATTGCACTCTCTACGTCAGTGTTCGGCTTTCCTCACACTATTCCCCACAGGTGTTATAAATTTAGGCAGTGATATATATTGAGCACTTCATGTTCATAAGCAGATAGTGAGTATGTACGTTGCTACACCCAGGGAGACGCGCAAGTTTTAGTATGTAATCCAATTAGAACATTCCCTCGGTAGAACACGTTCCAAAGTGGTTTTTCTATGTTCGCGGATACAGTGAGCTATTTTCGACATTTCTTTCGTTCAAGTTTTCGAATTCTGTGTAGAGAGAAAAAAAATTTATCTTTGTATGCATCATGCAGGGTCGTGTAGCTGGCAGACGTTGGCAGGCACCGGCGGATTTCTTCAATTCAGAGGTTAATAGGTTGTGAAGGAATGGCTTCCGGAGGCTTCTGGCCAAGGGTAAACAACACACACGTGTAGAAAATATCTATGCAGACACACAGCATAAATCTGTGTGCAGCCGGTCATACTTTTTTTCGGTAGCAGATTTAGGTGGAAGAAGCATATATTGCGAGTTCTGTGAAAGTTCCGAAAGTACCGGCCTAACTTTCTTTCTTTCTTAAATTCGGAATAGGGCTACGCAAACGTTTTGGACGCACCAGCGTCACAGGGTGTCACCTATGTCCATCGACCCTTTTAGTGGAGTCGTTCTGGTCTTTCCGCCGACCATTGCACTTACACGGACATTAACGGGTAACTTTCATTTAAGGTTCTAGTGTTCTTGTCGGGATCACGAATCAAAATTCTAGTGTTATAGTCGGTGCTTTTAGGATCGGGAAAACCTGACCTTGACCTTGTAGAGGAGAGTAGAGCTCAACACCAGAACTTGTGCGTATCTCCAAGTGGTGCAAATACTGACTTAGGTTGTACGACGTTGCAATATTGTCTAAGCTCAAAATAATGTCGATGAGGTCCGTTCAAGAATGTGGTTGTTGGGAAATTAGATATGATGGCAGTGATGGTGATGTGGAACGCCGACGCCGACACGATTGCTCGAATGGGCAACACTAAACCGTGAAAGTGATTGGCGCCGTACTGATAGCAGTTCCAAACCTCTTAAGGAAACCAACACATTGACCAGATGCGTACTTTGAAAAGCGCACTTGATTTCGATCTCCCCTTCCTTCATCTACTTTCACTCATACTCAATTTTTAATTTTCGCAACCTCAATGCCAATCCCTCCAAATCCTCCTTTCCCTTCAAACCGGATAATGTTTCGATGTGCATAGTAGCTCACTACTTGGTGTTCTCTTCCGCTACTTGACTAAAACCTGGTTCATAGCTTACGAAGACGAGCACAACAAAAAACGCCGCGACTCCTCCGCCCTTCGACAAAATGTAGCCAGTGGAAATAATGTTCAGTTCAACGGTTTGCGGTTCGCTTCCTATGCCAATGGGTATGGTCATTGTTATGTGTTTGTTAATTTGAGTTCGATGATCTGAAATATACGTTTCGTTTGGGCTAGTTCTCCATTCAATGCTTCGCGTCATTTGCCTCCGCTTCCGACCACCAGCGAAGCGGTGACTGACAAACCTATCGTGCTTAGTAGTGAGTATCCTGAGCAGTGGCTTTGTTACAAATAAGCTTTCAACTTCTTAGCAGAATCTGCGAACGAGAACACCGCTACCACTGCACCGTGTATGGGTCCCTGTTGCGTGACGAGTACAGCGTCAGCGGTAGCGACGAAGGAACATCTGCCATTCAAAAACTATCGGTCTGCTACTCATTATGATGAACGCGATGGCCCCGACAGTGCGGGTAGGATCTCTGAGTTCGATACTTTACTCCTGTCGCATTTTAGTCGCTAAGAACGTTGGCTTGCAGTTTCGTCTCTGTCTCTCCTACTCAACGACGCTTAACGTATTCTGCCACCGAATTTGGTAGGTGTTTTACAGTTTCTTCTTCACACCCAGTGAACGTTAGCTTTCGCAGGTGAAGAACCTCAACGCGCAATTAACGATCGCGGTGGCGTTCAAGTTTCTAGTCAAGAGTTTCGTTACGGTTATGTTGGTGAGTTTCAACGAGGTATTATGCGGTGTGAAAACAACGTGGTTCGAACTTTTGTAGAAGATAAGGCTGTTGTTAATCGTAACCGCGTTGATGTTGAACAAGCGGAGCCCACTTCTGCATTGGTGAGAATTCTATACGTTTCTAACCTTACGCCGTCTCATGTAATTTTGTGAAGACATTGAAGCCTTTGTTCTACACAATTCCCCAAAGCAGGGGTTTCATTCGTCGCGAAATAATGGAACCTCGGTTGCCTCCTGATCCATACTTCAGATCTACCTCGCCGAAATCTTACCAAACGTTTACCACCGGCTCTGTGGGTGAGATTTGTTCATCCACCCAGTCTCATATGACAATCGCACTTCCAATCTCCCACCCCCACATTGCGTCTTCATCTACGCCAAATACAATGAAGAAATTGTACAAGGCTACGAGCCCTTCCGAGTCTTCCCCTCACCGAGGGGAATCTAATGCCCAAAACCATAGATCGAGATCAGTTCACAATAAACCTAGCTTTCTCTCAACGGGAGTTCGAACTAATAATTGGATTGTCAATGAAAAACGAGACTACTACACAGAACTCCGTCGCCAGCTCCAACATAACTCTGTCGCTGATTCTTGTTCTGGAACTCGTTCTGGAATTTGTTCTGGAATTTGTTCTGGAACTCGTTCTTCATAAACAGGTAAAGTTACAACGTTGAATTCCAGACACATTTTTGATGATAATTATAGATCGCTCGTGTCAATATCGCTTTACCACTCTCGAAATCAGTCCGATCGTCTTCAACAGTTGCAAAGCACCCAGGGCCTGGTAGGAAATTTTAATGACGGTTTTTTGATTTTGAGTGGTGGCTGATCTGAACAGTACGGAGTCGCGCAGCAGTACGCATCGTCTAATACTGAACATCACAATCGGAAGTACTAAGTAAATTTTGCTTTGATGTATATCGATATTTCCTCTTCAAACGTATATAAGTAGTTGGATGAATACACACACTAATAGCTCTATGTTTGCGGCAATCTATAAACGACGCAGTCTCACATTCAAAGGGACTGACTACAAAATCGGTTATGTTGACGTAGTATTTCGATTCTATCAATTAATTTACTCTCTTTGGCTCAGTTAAAATGCAATACCTTACCGTCTAACTTAGTATTAGTATGAACCAAAGGAAAAACCTACGCGATACAGCCGTACGTAAACGGCCCAGTCCCCAGCTGCTCGGATACGAGGATGATAACGGTCAGCATACCAATATTCCACACTCAGTGCATGCCTGGATCGTACCAACTGAGCGAATGTATACCTGTGATTAGTACTTACATACCTTAAGCGTCTACATCAGCAAAGGTGTAGGTTCACCGTATGCGGTGACAGGGGAGACGAGGACATACAAGCTGCGCACAGCTTGCAATGTCGGGTCACAAGCGCATACAAGGTGCATGAGATTACAATCTGATACATGCTGATACAAGCCCTAGAGCATTGCAAGCCAATACAAGCCAATACAAGGCCTACAACCAATACAAGGCCCTTCTACCATTCTACCATACTGTCTACCATTCTACCATACTGAGTACCTGCCCTTTATTATGATCATACTGAAAATAAGTGTATTTGAAGTGATGTAATACAACGGCGAGCGATGAACAATAAGCAATAAACAATAAGCAACCAGTACAACAATAAGTACAGGATACAACGCATAAACATGAGAGTGGAATGGAACATCTCGAGATCAAAGCTGAGTAGCGTAAGCGGTAGTGGTACAACAAGACATCCGAAGCATGATGGGATACAACTGGTACGTGAGAGTCAAGAATGCGGGTGTAAAACATTTCGAGAACGAAGACCAAAACTAAGTTGCGTTTGAGGCGTCAGCAGCAGCAGCGTCGACCCCGGGTGCTAAATGTTAATTTTGCCATGCTTTTCATGTTGCGTAACGATCGATGTAGTTGAAGGAGGAGTCTTCGAGCCGTTTCGAGAGACAGGTGCTTCCTTAACGATGGCGCTATCTTGCCGCCCTTGAGGATGACCGAATATCTTCCTATAAGTAGTGGTGTAAGAGAGAGTAAGGCAATAGAAAGTGAGGACGTACCTGTCCCAGCTCTCTAACAAATGTATAACTCTCTCCGCTTCAGGGTCGTCTTCGAAGTTATCCACATTTTCCGAGTAGAATTCCGTGTTACTAATATCGTCGTCGTGGTTTCAAGTATCACTGACAGAGAGCGCAGAGCGGCCTATGTAATCGAATCACTTACGAGATGGAAGAACCATAAACTGAACACGTACCTGGACAGCAGCGTATGCAATATGACGACTACCTCTTGCATGCCATTCTTAACTGGAGTAGACTTTGGTTGAATCTTACCGTTGAATGCGAAGCTAGCGCCGAAGAAAATAGCCTCGGAAGAAACTGTGCTCTGGGTCTTTGGGGTCGTATGTGTTGACCGTGTAGAGGAGTGCTGGCCACTCGGTGGCAGGCATCAGAATTTCACCGTTCATGCAATGAAATTAGGTGCACGTACTTTGTACCCTCGAACAGCAATTTTGTTCTTGGTCTTTCATTTCTCCAAGTTCTCCTTTCGTTTACTTGTTGTTTGGAAGACTTGGATGTTGGCTTTGCACGCGGTTTCTGGTTTTCGTTGTTACTGTCAAATGTTTTCAGATTCGCTACTGCCGTCGCTTGAACTAGAGAAACTTGAAGATGAATCTGAAGATTCAGCGGCGCGTCGGTAGAGGAGAAGATTCGGCCTTGAATGCCAGTACATTTTGGAGAAGGTTTTTTGGCCATGGAGGAGGTAACGAAAGAGACCGATGTAAATCGCGCTCCATCATACTTCAGGTGACCCCGGACTTTAATCTGATCTCATTTCAGGAGAAGATTAGATAGCATAAGCTCTTATCATTTCGATGCTCATCACATTCAAATTTCAAAACTTTCTCTAACACCTGTGTACTCTCTGGACAAGTCGGTCCTGTACCGCTTCCTGTAAAAATCCTACCTTGGCATGTAATGCCTTGTATTCTTCTTACTTCTTACATGGGCAAAAAAGTTTCTGACATTTTTGCTGATGTACAGGTACGGCGTGCGCGTGAGCACCTGTACCGCTGAAATTTTCATCCGCAACCCTGCTCATCATAATCTAATCATTGCGCAACACATCCGCACGCACGGAGCTCTAGGCAGACATGGTAAGTTTATGCTTACGTATTACGTTCTTTCCACTAATCAAAGCTCATAATCGCTCTCGTAACTGCGTTCGAAGTTGATCTGCAGTATTTGCATGTCGCAAGAAATCGAAAGTTGAAACTTGGCCACATATGCATGCCAATATCGCTGCAAGCCCGTGAGTCGCTATCCAAGCTGTTGTTTCCCTGCAATTGCTGGCACAAAATTTTGAGAAAAGAAGTAAACTGTAACATAGGCCATCGTTTACCGCAATCGTGAGTCCTAATACAAGTACAATTTCGACGGGACCTAATACAACTACACTTCACACGCGACTATGATAGTACAGATTTGACATAAGAAAGCTTCATTTTCCATCAGCCGATCAGGAATACACTTCCATCCGACTTCAACCATCCACATCCATTTCAACTCCATCAATCTGTACTGTCTCAATCTCAGTGGTATAAGGCAGTTCTGTGTAACGTCGAGCTCGCTTTGGTCAAGCCTACCTTTACCTTTGCGATCAACAGCTGTATCGGATTTCTTCCTCTTTCTATCAGAGATTTGGGTGTCGACCATTGGCGGCGCGTGAGTTGAAGTTTCAGCAGGAGTGACAGCGTCTGCGACTGTAGAAAGACAGTTTCTGTGGCAGCAGATTCGACAAGTGATGAAG